>OX457029.1:60971571-60979071 GCA_949752745.1 Protula sp. h YS-2021 | reverse complement strand
CGAATTTTAAAAACCATTCTTCGGTATTTCATATACAACCTTCACAACACGTTTTATAAGAAACCATATCCGAGCGTATATTCCCTAACCTTTTTTCAACTTTCAGAAAAATTGTAGAAAAGTTTTTAAATGAAAAAAATAGCTCTTTATTTTATTTTATTTAAGTCGGCTACATAAACGGTTTTCTGAAAACAGAAGCAGATGTCGTGCAGATAAAATTCATATAAATGCAGAAAAAAGTCCTGTAATATGTAATATGTAAGAAATGAGTCATGCTTTTTGCAAAGTCTATGTTTGTTTATTTCCACCCTGGCGAAACGGGGCAAATTTCAAAATTATCCCCATGGTCTCTTTAATCTTTTTCCCGTGACGTCTTGGCACGACATGACCGTGACAACTTTCGATGAGCTTTGCCGCCTTTTGTCCCTTCAGGCTCGTCTTGCACTTCAGCGCCGGTGTCAAAAAGCATTTCAGCAGACGAAGAGTCGTGTCACGTAGTGATATCACGCCCACACGTTTCAGTGTGCTTAACTGCAACATGAAATTCTTATTTATTTTCTCTTTCTTTTATTTATTTGGGATTCATTATTTATTATTGACTTATGAATTATGGACAAGTTCTACAGACGTAGCCTTATATAAATTAACATGGGAAATGTATTTTTATATTTCTCCCTCCTTCTTTCTCTCTCTCCCTAAACTTTATTTATTTATTGTTTATATTGTTTAATTATTATAACTTTGCGCGTAAGTTTTATGTGTGCAAACTTTAATAATAACTAAGAAAGATGCATTTTCACTTCATACGCCAACAGTAATAAAATTTCTAACCATCTGAAGTCGTCTCTGCGGGATCTGCCTGCACATACTTCTCAAGTGCAATGAATTCTTCCCTTGAGTCACAATGCTCATAAGTAAGCACACCCTGTGCACTTTGGAGTCTCTGGCGTGTTAATTCCTTCAGTGTCGATTTAATTTCCGCCAGCTGGGCAAAAACGTTTTTCTGAAATTCTAAAAGGAAACAGACAATGTTCATATTTTCAATGCGTATATAGCGAGCTACATTAATTAATAATGTATTTACCTGTTTTATGCATGACTTAACTTGTTCTTATTATCAATAAATGACTGTGTGACGTCAGGGAAATTAATTAGTCGATTTGCGTATTTTCTCTTTTCAATCAGACATATATTCAAATATATATATGAACATGTTCCTTAAAAATCTGACAAAAACAGTTAATATCGAACACTGTATAATTATAGATGCGGGCGGATATGAAGAATACGTCTATTTATAATTTTAAACTTTTTTATAAATAACAAAAAATAACACAAACAAAAATTCAAAACAGCGTTGTTATCTGCACGGCTTAACTACAGGCTTTTATTCTCCTTACTATAAATGGGCATAGAAGATACAGAAGGGAACTGCTTTGTTTTTAGCCGTGCTATTATTTTAGAAATGCTTTGTTCACTAAAGTCCTCATCTACATGTGAGCTTTCTAGCCTTGTCACGCCCCTCTTCGCAATTTGCGGTACAGGTGGTAATGGCCCTTTCAAAATAATTATGAACAACATAAGTGCGCATTTCTCATTACTAAACAATCTCTTGAATAAAATATTACCTCGTGCTGATATAACAAGGACATTGTAAGAAAATAAGCAGCTTCAAATTTTTAATCGCTTGTTATGGGTTGCTTACATGATATCCTTGTAGAGTCTGTAGGGCTCGTCTTTTCTTTTCGCTTTCTTTGCCCGTTTGTAGACGGAGGGAACGGGACAAAAACAAAAAAAAACAACATATAAAAAGGTTTATTTGAGATTCTTTAAGTTTTAGTTATAAAATACCAACTATAACAAGAGGGATTCCAAATTAAGATGCAAAAAATCATCTTAACAGATGTTCTACCAAACTGTATCACTTTTGCAATGTATTATAACAGAAAATAAAATAACAGCAGTGCCGTACAGCCTTACATATGTTTCGCATCCTTTGTCAAATTACGCTAATTTTGTGCACTTACCCTCTGAAGTCGATGGTTTGACCTGCGACCTACTTTCCTCATAACTGCTCAGTTCGTCGTCACTGTTTGACCAGTTAACGAAATAAGATCTTATCCACAGCGGCGTTTAACCGGTCGTTTCTCCTGCATACCGGCGTTATCTTCTCCCCCACTTGTGTCTACACGTTTTGCATCTGCAAAACTGTCTGTGTGGAACTTGACCTTTAGTAAATAACAATTGCTCCAGGATGCAACATCAGGATCAGATCTTTCTTTAAGGTGAAGTGTTTGATTGACGGAGGTGACCAATAGAACACCCTGTCAATAATCCAGTTACTCGGAACGCCGTCTGAATAACACAATCCAGTGAAGGTTAACACCAGACTGTTCTTGCCTACGACATCTGATAAAAAGCCAAGATTATTAAAGTTTTTATTTCGTTTCTAAGTCATGTCTCATTGGAAATAAGACATATGCTTCCTCGTAGTCAAGGGATAAACTTTGGCCTGTAAGTCACTTACATGAATCAACGCCCTTTTGCTTTGCAATACGAAATATTGAGTAATTTTGAACTGAGATCTTCCGGATAAAAATCGCCACATGCTTCAATGGGTATAATATCACACGCAAACATGCCGCTGTCTCTCTTTTCCCTCACAAATGTATATTTGTTATTTCCCTACATGAATGTTCTTTTTCTTTTAGCTGATGAAATGTGCCTCAAATGAGATGACCTTTGAAAGTTTGACCTGTCCTTGTATATTCTCGTTGCAACTTGCATTTTGCGTCAGGGTATTTTTGGGCCGCGTACTTGTTTTTCGAGTTTATGTAAAAAGTTGTCAAACTCGAAAGCTGAGATTTCATTTAACGAGGTGTCAAACGTTTGAAAGTGATCCGTGTAAAGATGAACGCTGTCAACGTGTACAAAAGGAACTGTGTGAGCGCAGTTGCCTTCCAACAATCAAAATCATGTAAGGTGTTGCCGTGCAAATTCAGGGGACATTTTGGCATTGTCAGTGTGTTCAGACATTTGATTGATTTAGCTGAACGATAATTTATACTTTATTTTGAGGATTTTGCCCCATGTTTTTTTTCAAAACATTTGCAATCTTTTCATCACACCGAGGCAAACGAAATGCATAGAACCGAGAACGAAACGTGAAACGCAAAGAACGGTATCGGTTAATTTCGATGATCTTGATTGGTGTCCAGTTACACCGTCATTCTCCCCAATATACCCTAAATTCTCAAAGGCGTCATCAGCACGTTCATCTTTCTTGCTATGCAATATAACTTGTCTTTCATAACTATTCCCTTTAATCTCACACCCTTCGCAAGCGAAATAACCTGTGTGGCCCTAATTTTTTTAGCATCTCTCGCGGGCGTGTCGCCAATAAAACAATTTTCCGACACGTGAAATGTTTTACCTTCCAATGCAATTCCGTGCATGCGCAAAGAATGCAACTCTTCTATAAAATCTTGCAGATATTCATCGACAGGGCAAGTATTATTTCCCAACAAAACAAAACAACAACAAATGGTGAAAACTTAGAAAATGAACATAAAATCGGCTAGTATTAAATATTTGGTCGGAAAAGGGGGACACCATCTATAAAGACTTTCAGTCTGATTTCCTGGTTTCTTTCTAAGAAATTTGAATCAACCAGAAGAATTTCACGAATTCCAGAAGCCACCCTAAAGTACAGATACTCTCCTGCACTTTGATTAACCGTTATTTTAGTTGATGTTTCGTTAAATGTTCTCGAGTCTTTTGCCACATTTAAATCCTCGTCTCTTAGAATTAATAGCAACTTCTTGATAGAATTCTGTGAAAGAAACAGACTCTTTCGACCACATCGCTAATTTTGCACATCAATCGGAACTTACTATTGGGCGATATGTCAACATCTACGATCTCTTCTCCTGAATCGGTTTCGAAATCGCTAAAACTCAAATCGCTTTCTCTTTCACTTTCCTATGCATTCACACTTGTGCTTAATGTGGCGTTATCAGCTTCATCCGGAACTAAATTTTTTTCCGTGATTAAATCGTCACCCGAATCCCTATCAATTTAATTCGGCTTCCTCATGAAAATTGAGCAATTTTTTACTGAGGCCATACCTTCCATTGAAACAAATTTGAAACTGCCAAATTTTACTTTGTAAGTTAAACCTGTCCAGTACGTTTGCGACTCCATACCGGAAAAGCTTGATTTGGATATTAAAAATAGTTGTTTAAATGTATGAAACCATGATTTTCCTGTGTACAATTTTTATGTTGGGTTGTCTATTTCAATTAAAGTTCCCGATACAGAGAGTTCGCTGCTACATACAGATATGCCTGAGCTTGAGCTTGCTTTTATGCAACCTAACATCGGAAGTGCATCATTTGGACATAACAACCGTTATTTCAATATATAAAAACATGCTTTTCCTGTATGAGATTTTTGTTTTAGGTGGTCGATTTCAATTAGAGTTCGAGATGCAAAGTGTTATTTTACTCAGGAGGAAATCGTCATAGCTTGATTGAATAGTCCACAAATTCAAAACATTTGCATTTATAGAAAACGCATTTTAAATATATTTATACATCAAAATCCTTTATTATCCCTCAGATGAAAGTTCATTGGTAATTTTACAAATAAAAACTGACCGCGTAAATATTTAATAGCACACAGTGAACAAAAAATCAGGTATTATTCAAAACCTCAAAATGCGTAATATGTGTATTATCTTACCTGAAAGAAAAGCTATTTGCAAAATACTTCCACGGCCAGCAAAAACGGAGTAGGCTTTTCACAGAATAGGCTCCGGTTTCCAAATAACTCCTCCGGAAATTGTTTGTCGAACTCCCGAAAAGTATATTGTTATTGGTACTAATATTTGGTGATACCTTATCATATCGAAGTGGAAGAAACATGTTTACACAAAACAATTCATATTCATGTTCCTATAATAATTACAGGGATGAGGCTGCAGTGCTAAAAATACTTAAACTTTAACATAAAAAATGATTTTTCCAGTTGTTTATTGCTGCGATCATGTAAAATGTCTGTTTTTCGTCCCCCGTGTTTCTTCTCTCCCTAAGCGTTTAGTTGGCTAAGCATCAAAAATGGTGGGGTGATTGCAAAAAGTGGGCATTTGTGAGCTTTCTTGTTATGCCCCCCAACTCCCCTTAAAATTTCGAGTGACATAATAAAATATTATTTTGGTTTATTATGTTTGACCTGTTGTTTTTTTATAACAGCAATTAAGCAATCGCCCAAACAAGATGTTACGTTACTGAAACTACAAAGGTTATATTTTGTGTCAAAAGAAACGTTTTTGTTTAGTTTGCGATGCATCTTTTCTGCAATAAAAAGTGTTTATATTGGTTTGATAGCGTTTTTATTGAGTTCGAAATATAACTGTTCCACAACCAAAAAAGTTTTGTATGTAGTCTAAAAAGAAACTTTTTTGGTTCAGAATGTAAGTTTTCTACAACCATAAAAGTTTGTATTTAGTTCTTAAAAAGCGTTTTTATTTGGTTTCAGAATGTAACCTTTTTACAACCAAATAATAACGTTTTTATGTTTAGCGGACTCAGCATCGAAACGCCACACTACGTGCTACTGAAACTTTGTAACTGGCATCGTCATGCCAACAAATTTACCTGTCAGACAGTATCGAAGAAGAGCAAAAAATGTCATTTATAAGAGAATATATTTATATCAAAATCATGAAATAAAAATAAAATCACACTAGCATTTATAGTGATCCGAAAACCTTTCCTTAACTTGGTACACTTTTCGCACTCACATTTCAAGCTCGTGCTGCTGGAGGATTGTTTGAGTTTTTTCCATTATTAGACCACACCAGATTTGTTACTGGTCTTACGTTTCTATACAACCCAACGAGGCTTTTTTGGCTCCGGCGGCAAATGTCAAAAATGGACGTTTTGAGCAACTGACAAACTGGATCCCGTACAAAATGGTCACCATAATTCAGTGTCTGTTACTTTATAAATTGACCCCCTAAACGCGGTGTGCGAAATATTTCATAGGAATGACCCTCGAGTAAATAATTTGCTATTAATTGTAAAAGTATATATATTTAAGAAAAATTGTAAGAGCATTTAATGAGAATCGGTTCTCTAAAGAGATAGGGATAAAAGCGCTTACTGATAAAATATATTTAACTAACGCTATGTTTATCAGGTAAATTATCAACATTTTTACAACATTTGTATAGAAATTGTGAGGAGTGCGAAATGAGATAACGAAGTATTCGAACAATAACTGTAGATGTTCGAGTGTTCCAAGTAAACGCTTCAATGTTGGTCAATGTTCGTTAGATGTCGCACCCGACGTCGGATCAACGTCGGGTTTTGGTTGTTTATAGAGGTCGCAGCAACGCCTATCTTCCTACGTTGGATAGTCGTCGAATATACGACGTCCAATCAACGTTGTGTAGATTGCTCATACAAGCCAAAACAATCGCAGGACCTGAATGAAGTTGATTTCCATGAATGTATACTGAGGAACAAAAGAAACTTAACATGCAAATGAAATATATTATTTGGAGAAAATTATTTATTCAATTACTTTCATACTTAAAAGAATGCAAGATCCACTGATTCTTAAACATAGTGATCCATACTCCTAAGCATCTGCAAAATACAGACTGACAAAAGATGAGACTGTCACAATTTCGGCGTGCACAGAATTTAATGACCTGAAGTGTCCTCAATACCGCGTGTGTCCCCCATTGGCTTGTGTAAAGCACGGATCCGGCGGGACATCGACATGATCAATCAGTTGATTCGGTACTAAGGATACCGGTGCCCTCTCTATCAAAACCTGGCGTAGCTGAACGTGGTTTTGAGGAGGCGGATTTCGAGCACGAACCTTCCTATCCAGATGATCCCCATAGATGTTCTATGGGGATCGTGTACGGGGAATAGGGTGGTCAATCCAATGTTGACATTATTTCCTGCAAGGTAATCTTTAGTCGCCTGAGCGGCATGTGGACGCGCATTATCGTGCATGAATATCGCATCTGCTGCACGCAGGGGACTACTTGAGTATTGAGTACAGTATTGATGTAGCGACTTGCAGTCAAATTACCATCAATGATCAGAAGCTGTGACTTCCAGCCGAATCAAATGGCTCACCATCACAGAACCGCCGCCAAAACGGTTGGTTGACTGCGCATGCGGCGAAGCGTTCTCCGATCCGTCTATACGCGCACTGGCAGCCATCTGCGCGGTATAATTGAAACCGTGACTCATTGCTAAATATCACACGTCGCCAGATTTGCAATTTCCACCCTCCATGATGGTGGTTATCAGCCCACGTGCGGAGTCGTATACGTCTCCGAGCGTTCAAAACGACGCCGACGTAAGGTCTGCGAGCGCATAATCCGTGTTCACGAAAACGTCTGATGACCGTTTTTGCACTTATGCAGTTGTTTGGTGTGCCTGGGATCTTTATCTCTGTGGTTGCAGCACTGCGAAA